>ONZH01018420.1:0-28855 GCA_900303285.1 Rhinella marina
TGTCCATTTCCGTGGTGTTTCCATCATTTTCTGAGGTTTCCAGGTTTTCACCCAGCCTTCCCTAGGCAGAGCCTTGGTCCCCTGCAAAAAATGCTCGAGTCTCCCATTGACTTCAATGGGGTTCGTTATTCGAAACGAGCACCCGAGCATCGCCTTGCAGCTTTGATAATCACAGTACCGGGGCTGTTCTGTATCCCTGAACCCCCGAGACTCACATTTGATTTGTATTTGTATTTGTTTTGTAATACCAACAACCGGTTAAACTGCCTAAGATATCATTCAGACCTGTTCACCATACCGCAAGAACACACGTGGACTCATACTCCGGCGTTCTCAAGATCTAAGTGCGCAAGCGCCCGAAAGACTGCAGGAGACATCAGGAAGGACGGTGAGCCGACAGGTATAGAGCCGCGGCCTGATACCCCGACATCCCGACAGGGGAGACACAGTCATCAAGTGAGTGAACGCGGAGGGTTGCCACAGCGGTTGAAGTGAGGCTGGTTGAGGCATTCGGACCGAGTGAGTCTCAGGGGTTCAGGGATACTGAACAGCCCCGGTACTGTGATTATCAAAGCTGCAAGGCAGCATTAAATACTAAAACAGCATTGAATACAAGTGATCCGGGATATACTGCAAGGACACACTAGAAAGCCTATATTGGCTGCATGATAATTGAGAAAAACATACGGAACAATACTTTCAATGACTTTGAAATATCACTTGGAAAAACAAAACAAAATATAAAGCAATTTATATTCCAGGGTTTGTGAGAGCTCCACACCTGGGATATTTAAAGGGACCGTAGAAACCACTATCATAGTCATTAGCAGGACTTTTTAAATGAAATTGGATATGATATTGCAATGTTCTCTAAATGCTTTTTGATTTTATGAGATGTTTTTATTATTGTTTGTTTTTTAATAAAAAATCTATTGGTTACGTGCCGACCATTTGGAGATTTTTTGGTTCACTTGTAAACAGAAATAAACCCCCCAAAAAATATTATATAAAATTACAAACTGCATCTAGATAGGCTATAAGGTACATATTAGTACAGTCAGAGTTGACATAGGGGAATATTGTTTTCATATTCTCCTTAACCCCTTCGCGCCCAGCGCCGTACATGTACGGCGCTGGGGCGATGCGGGCACATGGCGCCCGCTCGCGGGTGCGGCGGGCGTCATGGCCGGCAAGTCTCTGCTGTTTCTAACAGCAGAGACTTGCCGCTACTTATAGCCATCGGCGGCGTCTTCCTGGTTGATTAGATGCCGTGATCACACGTGATCACGGCATCTAGTTGCGTTTCAACCCGGAAGCATTCGCTTCCGGGTGGTGTACAGACACCCCGTGTGGCCAATCGGGGTGTCTGTACACCATATGAAATCTGTAATCCTCGCTGGTGAGGATTACAGTTTTCAAAGTGCAATTCTTATTCTGGCCACTAGATGGCAGGCCAGGATAAGAAATGAGCAACTCATGGATTTCTGAGTCTATAAAATCCATAATTGCTCATAAAGAAAAAAAAAAAAAGCCACAATATATAAGCCCATATTTGAGCTTTCTAATAGTAAAAAAAATTAAAAAAATGTTAAAAAATATATAAAAAATAAAAAAGATGTAAAAGTTCAAAATCACCCCCCTTTCCGTATAAGTAAAAAATAAATACCTAAATAACAATAAATATAGACATCATGGGTATCACCGTGACCGAAAACGCCGATAAACGCCGTAAATTCCAATACGGCGAATTGTGTGGCGGAAAAAAGCGTCCAAATGGCGATTTGCCGTTTTTTGTCGCTTTTTTTTTCTAAAAAAAATTAAATAAAAAGTGATCAAAAAGTCATACACACCCCAGAATGGTATCAATAAAAACTTCAGATCGTCCCGCAAAAAATGAGCCCCCATACAGCTCTGTACACATAAATACCAAAAAGTTATAGGGGTCAAGATTTGACAAGGGAAAAAAAAAAAAAAGGGCAACTTTCTAATTATTTTATCACTATGAAAATGCAGGAAAAACTATACATATTAGGTATTGCCGGATTCGTACTGACCAGTAGAATGAAAGTAACGGATCAGTTTTAATGCACATCGAACGCTGTAAATAAGAAACCCGTAGAACTGTAGCGGAATAGCGTTTTCTTTGCAATTTCACCCGGTTTGGAATTTTTTTCCCGCTTCCCACTACACCGTATGCAATATTAAATGGTGGCGTTGGAAAGTACAACTTGTCCCGCAAAAAACAAGCCCTTATACAGCTATGTGAACAGAAAAATAAAAGAGTTATGGCTGTTTAAAGGCAGGGAGCGCAAAACGAAAATGCAGAACCGAAAAAAGCTCCGGGGGTGAAGGGGTTAATTAGAAGGGTGGAGTGTTTATATCTTTTTGTATCTTTTTGTAAAAAAAACTATGTTGCCTCTGTGTCTACTATCCTCACACTCCTAACTTGACCCTCCTTACTCTGATCTCACTTAGTTTAGCTTACTATATTAAACCTCTTTCATTTACTTTGTATAAATCTCCCTGCCTGGAGATGCAGTGCGTTTCAGCGATCCTTTATACTAGGTGCTGCTGCATAATTAAAATAACAAAGAAGGCTCCCCCGACATGTTTCGCTGCTACACGGCATCTTCAGGGGTAATATATATAAAATATATATAAAAGATATAAACCCCCTTCTAATTAAGGAGAATATGAAAACAATATTCCCCTATGTCAACTCTGACTGTACTAATATGTACCTGATCTGATCTAGATGCAGCTTGTAATTTTAAATAATATATTTTTTGGGGTTTATTTCTTTCACTTTATCATTATTAGTAGGATGAACAAAAGTTAAGTTTTATAAAAAGGGCCAAAAACAGAATTGATGTCCTATGACTATTGGATCTTTGTACTCCTAACATACAGCACACTTCACCATCTTTCTATTTGTCTTGGTCATGTTGATTGGCTGGATCTGAGCAGGGGCGGACTGGGAGCTTAAAGTGGCCCTGGAAAAAAAGGCTAAAAGTGGCCCCGTTTTCAGGGCCAGCAATACCATATTGGGGCACATTATACCACCCCAACAGAGCCAAATACCACAGTCCATCACAAAATACATCCCCAAAACTTCCACTGGCTGGCCATGAGGAGGTCCCAGGCGGCCCCCTGGGTATCAGCCCACCAGGAAATGTCCCTGTAAGGTCTAGGGCTAATCCACCCCTAGATCTGAGCCTCACGCACTGTATTTTCATTATAGTTTAAGCTTACGATGGCCCATCAAAGAATACTGTAAATTGAAAATATTGTATCCTGAGCCCATTGTTTCTTGAGGAACCACGGTATTTCAAAAAAGAAGGTCACCAGATTTTTCTGCTCTTCTGGGAGTGTTTAAGATCGCCCCTATTTATGGGGACTCCCTGAGTACATACGATACATACATAAATAGTACAAACATACTAAATAAGTGCATATGTGTACATGCACACACTTCATAAAAGTACATTCAGTAGAATAGTAGAACTTGTCCTAGCTGTGGTTCCACACTTTTATTCTGCTCTGCATACTAGATTTTTTGCCTTAACCTGCTCTGCTGGGAGCCTGTTGGGTAAATTACTGCAGAGATTTCAACCTGGGAGAGCCTTTCATGGGGTGATACTCATGCAGCAAAAATAGAAGCGGCCAATTAAAGGTGTGGCTTATATAATAGGGCAGGGTAATAAAAAGGCACGGTACATAAATATAGCACCACAGCCTAGCTCACTATATAAATACATCAGCAGGACCAAGCCCAGCTCATAAATACAGCACCACAACTAGGCACAGTACACAAATACAGCCCCAGAACCAATCTAATAGCATACAAGCAGCACCAGAACCAAGTTGACTAGATATATAATATATATATATATATTTTCCAAAATTACCTATATGAATTGCAGTCATTGTAATTTTCAACTATTCGAGTATAATTGAAAGGTTTTTGAACAAACTGCCTATGATAACAGTATATTTAAAAAAAAAATAAACACTCAAAATGCACTCAAAATGCATGTTCTAAATTATTATGCACAGCAGAGTTTTCAACCTTTTCATTTTTATTAAGAACAAAAAAATGGTCATTTGTGACATTATAAGCATTAGCAGGTTATTACAAACTGAAATCAAACAGTTTTCAAGTCAAAACTTTATTCTAGGTGATGTTACATTTGCACATAGGACCCCTTGTTCGAAAGGAGCTTCTGAACTCTCTCTCTTCCATTGAATTTGTCATTTTTTGGATGGTTTCTGCTTCAATTGTTTTGCATGAGGACAGAATACCCTCCCAGAGCTGTTGCTCAGATGTGAACTGCCTCCCGCCATCATAGACACTCCTTTTGATGATGCTCCAGAGGTTCTCAATGGGGTTGAATTCAGGGGAGCATAGCAGGATGCCCATAGCAGCCAGGGATGCAGATGTGTTATTTGCAGCATGAGACGGTGCATATCATGCATGAAAATGATCTTGCTGCGGAATGCACGGTTCTTCTTCTTGAACCATGGCAGGAAGTGCTGTTTGAGAAACTCCACATACATTATGGAGTTCATCTTTACCCCTTCAGGGATCCTAAAGGGGCCGACAATCTCTCTCCCCATGATTCCAGCCCAAAACATTACTCCACCTCCTCCTTGTTGGCGCCGTAGCCTTGTTTGCATGGGGTGTCCATCAACCAGCCATCCTCCACTCCGTCCATCTGGACCATCGAGCGTTGCATGGCACTCATCGGTTAACAAAACAGTTTTGAAGTCAGTCTTCATGTATTGTTTGGCCCACTGGAGCCGTTTCTGCTTGTGTGCAGTGGATAGAGGAGGTTGACAGGATGGCTTACGCAGAGCTGCAAACCTCTGAAGGACCCTGCATCTTGTTGTTCGGGGGACGTTGGAGGCACCAGCAGCTTAAAAAACTTGTCTGCTGCTATGACAAGGCATTTTTGCAGCTGCTCTTTTAACCTGACGTAATTGCCTGCTGGAAAGAGTCCTCAATTTTCTCTTATCAGCACGCACACGTGTGTGCTGTGAATCAGCTACATACTTCTTGATTGTGCGTTGATCACGATGAAGTGTCTTGGCAATGTTGATTGCAGTCATGCCTTGACCTAAACACTCCACAATTTGTTGCTTCTCAGCAACCGACACATCCCTTTTCTTTCTCATTTTGGCTGAAAATGTAGGCTGCTTAATAATGTGGGACAGCCTTCTTAAGTAGTCTTGCCTTTAATTGGACACACCTGCCAAACTAATTAGCACAGGTGTCTGCAATTGCTTTCAGTGATATAAAGAGCCCTGACACACATCACCATCAATGAGTTTAACTGACAAACAAAAAAATTCTTAGCTTATCACTCCTAAACACTTTTTGCATAATAATTTGGAACACAGTGTATATATGATAAGCTCAGTACAAATACTATTTGCATAGTCAGGTTAGCCCCTGCCATTTTAGGCGTGAAATAGCAGCTCCCAGCAGTACGGCATAAACAGTAGTAAAGGTATGCTCAGAGTTTTCACAGAATAAAATGCTACCACCTAGTGGCATGCCTAAGGTGTTTGGCACCTGGGGCAGACCCTTTCTCTGGAACCCCCCAACTTTAAAACACTGCGTCCCCTCATAGTTATGCCCCCATTGTGACCCCTCACAGTAGTAATACCCCCATTGCGACTATTCATAGTAGTTATGCCCTCATCACACCCCTCCACAGTAGTTATGCCCCCATTGCACCCCTTCAAATTAGTAATACCAACATTGTGCCACACTCACAACAGTTATACCCACACTGTGACCCCCGACAGTAGTTATGTCTTCATTGTGCCCCTTCACAGTCAGTGGCAGGACAAACACTTACATTTAGTAACTTACAGGTGACGTATCTTCCAGAGTTACTCTCTTTGCTTATTCCATGTGGCTTAGACTTATTACTTCTCTGGACTACATGTTGCCTCTGCCCACATGTCTTCAGCTTCTTGCTTTACCAGCACATCAGCACCCTATATGCTAACACTAGCTCCTCTTACTGCCACACGTAGCAGCATTCACTATGGAAGAGAGTTATCATCTCCCCACTTCTCTTTTGAAGATGCCCCCACATCATGGTGTAAAAAAACAAACAAACAATAAACGCAGATATTTACCTCCACTGTCAACGATGCGATGCAGGCCTCTTTTGACTTGTTTCCTAAGCTGTATGCTGCTCAGGAGGTGCGAAGATAATTATGTCACCGCACTGCCTGTGCTGGCCTCTGACTGGGCCTGGAGCCTTCCAGAGGTAATGGTGGGGCAGGGAAGCATTGTTCCTGTGCCCCTGCTGCAGTACCTAACTGCATTGCTGCCCTCAGGATGGCAATACATAATCAGCGGTCAGCCACTGGCAAGGGGAGCCTTGTGGGCCCCTCTGGCTTAGGGGCCCTGCAGCAGATGTCACCGCTGCGACTCCTATAGCTACGCTAGGGTGAAGGTGATCTCTTGTGACATTACAAGTGGGTTTCCGAGAGGTAAACTAATGAGACATCACAAGGGGGTTTCAGTCAGGTAAGCTCCTGTAGCATCATTAGTGGATTTTAGTGGGGTAAGCTACGGTGACATCACAGCTAGTGCCCATCAGGTAAGCTCAGGGGTGGACATGTCATATATAGTATCAGCCTAGAGGTTGACAATCCAAGAGCCCACATACTTTTGTTGCACGGGGCCCACTGCTGCTGTTGTTGTCATTCCTTACACCATTTCTACATGACCTCAGGCTACTGCCGCTCTTTATCCTACATTTTACATTTAGAAGACATTGAAAATATTGAAAGTTAAAGAAGAACTTTCTAACCGTATCAGGTGTTTATACTGTAAGTGTTAAAATTGCCCTCTCTTGAACTGAAGACATCAGTGGTTGCAGCTGCTTCAGAGACTGTGCAGACAGTGCGAGCAGTAAGCCACTTCCTTTCATCCCTGGTTGATATATGCCCCTTGAAGGGAGCCGTTTAAAATTCTTTGAAAAAGGCTTCCCATGGTGCAAAATAATGAAAGAAATCAGACTCAACTCACCAGTCATCCCAATCCGCTGCTTTATACTAAATTTATATAGTTTATTTTATGTTTCACTACTTTTGAACAACAAAAAAATCACCTTATAAATGTCATATCCTGGGAGCCATAACTTTTTCTTTATCTTTCTATCGATGGAGCTGTGTGAGGACTTGTTTTTTTTTTGTGAGACAAGCTATAGTTTTCATTGCTACCATTTTGGGGTCAATGCAACTATTATATTACATGTTTTTGAGTGGGGAGGGAGGTAAAATGAACAAAAACAGTTATTATTATTATTATTTTTTTTTTACAGGATATATAACACACTAGTGTTATAGTATAAGCCACTACTGATTTAAGGATATGTAGCTTTATTTATTTTCCCATAATAAAGCACATTTTATTGCAAAACGGTAATTTATTTTCAGTCCTGCAATGAAAAACTCTGAGGACATTGTTAGACCTGATTCACACTACCAGCAGGCTGTTCCAGCTATCTGGATCCTGCGTTACTGGATGTTTTCAGAATGCCCGCTGGCCCCATTGACTGCCGGAACTATGCAGGCAGTGTGAAATTTAGTCGTCCCTCTGTCAAACTCCTTAGATGCCCAGGACTCACAGGTCTGGTCATCATGTCCCAAATAGTAACATAGTAACATAGTCTATAAGGCCGAAAAAAGACATCTGTCCATCCAGTTCGGCCTGTTATCCTACAAGTTGATCCAGAGGAAGGCAAAAAAACCCTGTGAGGTAGAAGCCAATTTTCCCCACATTAGGGGAAAAAAATGATTGGATAATTTGTCCGATGGATAACTTTGCTGGAAAACCACTTTATTCCCCCCAAGCGCTGTATGCAAATGGGCCATTTGAAGTCAAGGAAGAAACAAATTTGATGTTCCAAGTCAAACTTGCTGCACCTCCATCCTGCCTCTTTGTTTTTGATGAGTGACTTTCACCTTGTGTATGTCAGACGCTAGGCACCTGAGATCCCATCTGATGTGCACAAACTCTGAGATGTCCATCAAGAGTGAAGTGACGGGATGGGAGCAGGGCATGCTTGACTTGGAGCGTCAAGACTGCTGCCCCCTTGACTTCAAATGGTCCATTTGCATATGGCAGTCAGGGAGAAATAAAGTGGTTTTGTGGCTGTTATCCATCGGAAAAACTATCAGAAAAAGTTAGATGACCAGAGGTGTGTGGTACTCTGGGCAGTTGGGGGGTCATTATGGTGGTGACAAGTTCCCCGGCTGTATAGGACAGCTCTGTGCAGGAACAATCCGCTTTCTATGATATAAATGTAGGTTATGGTAAGGGTAGGAGTTGAATCAAGTATGCTACAAATGTCAGGTAGGTGACAATCCCACCTCTGGGATCCTATCTCAAGAACGGGGCCTTTGAAGTGAAGGGAGACCAGCAGCGCATGCAAATCCACCCTCTATTTATCACTATGGGAGTTCCGAAAATAGCTGAGTGCAGGCTTTGGTATTTCTGGCAGTCCCATAGTGGTGAATGGAGAGGTGGCTGCACTTGCATGACTTGATCTACATTTACTGCTATAGGAGCTTTGAAGCATGCTCACTCTGCTATTTAAAATTTAAAATTATATTTACCTCAAAATTAGTAAAAATTCAATACACTCCAGGTGTACATAGCCTTTAAGACAAACACACACTTGCAACCAAACACTTGCATGCTTCTAAAACTCGCATTTTCAGTCTGCTTACAGTGCCTTGCGAAGTATTCGCCCCCCTGGAACTTTTCAACCTTTTGCCACATTTCAGGCTTCAAACAAAAAGATATAACATTTTAAATTTTGGTGAAGAATCAACAACAAGTGAGTCACAATTGTGAAGTGGAACAAAATTTATTGGATCATTTAAACTTTTTTTTGTCATAATAAAACTGAAAAGTGGGGCTTGCAAAATTATTCGGCCCCCTTGCTTTAATACTTTGTTGCGCCACCTTTTGCTGAGATTACGGCTGCAAGTGGCTTGGGGTATGTCTCTATCAGTTTTGCTCATCTAGAGACTGAAATTCTTGCCCATTCTTCCTTGCAAAACAGCTCGAGCTCTTTGAGGTTGGATGGAGAGCGTTTGTGAACAGCAGTTTTCAGCTCTTTCCACATATTCTCAATTGGATTCAGGTCTAGACTTTGAGTTGGCCATTCTAAGACCTAGATACGTTTATTTTTGAACCATTCCATTGTAGATTTTGCTCTATGTTTGGGGTCATTGTCTTGTTAGAAGATAAATCTCCGTCCTAGTCTCAGGTCTTTTGCAGACTCCGACAGGTTTTCATCCAGATTGGTCCTGTATTTGGCTCCATCTATCTTCCCATTAATTTTAACCATCTTCCCTGTCCGTGCTGATGAAAAGCAGGCCCAAACCATTATGCTGCCACCACCATGTTTGACAGTGGGGATGGTGTGTTCAGGGTGATGGGCTGTGTTGCTTTTATGCCAAACATATCGTTTTGCATTGTTTCCAAAAAGTTGGATTTTGGTTTCATCTGAACAGAGCACCTTCTTCCACATGTTTGGTGTGTCTCCCAGGTGGCTTGTGGCAAACTGTAAACCAGACTTTCTATGGATATCTTTGAGAAATGGCTTTCTTCTTGCCACTCTTCCATAAAGGCCAGATTTGTGAAGTGTTGGACTGATTGTTGTCCTATGGACAGACTCTCCCACCTCAGCTGTAGATCTCTGCAGTTCATCCAGAGTGATCATGGGCCTCTTGGCTGCATCTCTGATGTCCGGGTCTTGGTAGATTTGCAGTGGTCTGATACTCCTTCCATTTCAATATGATCGCTTGCACAGTGCTCCTTGGGATGTTTAAAGCTTGGGAAATCTTTTGGTATCCAAATCCGGCTTTAAACTTCTCCACAACAGTATCACGGACCTGCCTGGTGTGTTCCTTGGTCTTCATGATGCAGAACCCTGAGACTATCACAGAGCAGGTGCATTTATACGGAGACTTGATTACACACATATGGATTCTATTTATCTTCATCAGTCATTTAGGACAACATTGGATCATTCAGAGATCCTCAATGAACTTCTGGAGTGAGTTTTCTGAACTGAAAGTAAATGGGCCGAATAATTTTGCACGCCCAACTTTTCAGTTTTATTATTACAAAAAAAGTTTAAATGATCCAATAAATTTCGTTCCCCTTCACAATTGTGACCCACTTGTTGTTAATTCTTCACCAAAAATTTAAAATGTTGTATCTTTTTGTTTGAAGCCTGAAATGTGGCAAAAGGTTGAAAAGTGAAAAGTTCCAGGGGGCCGAATACTTTCGCAAGGCACTGTATATAGCTGCTACACTCAGGCAACTGCAACTGCATAAGCTCATTTACTGCAAACCCTGACCCTCTGGACTTATTTCCCATTGGGTTGCACCACACCTTACAATCACCTTCAGAGAGCAGCTACACCTGGTCACAACTCAATGGTGTCTGGGGGATCCAGCGTAGTGTTGGATCCACCTCCAACCAGGTCAGTGCACCCTGCAGCTCCCTTCTCCAGTGGACTGGAAGTGTAACCTGCTTTATAAATTCATGTCACCACTGCCAGGCAAACAGTAGTCTCAGAAGTGATTTGTGAAATAAAGGGTTACATAATCAGTGGGCTGTCTGGAGGACTTGTTGGGTCCTCCAAAATGAGAGACATTTTTGTAGCCACTCTCAACTATAGCTAATAGATGAGGATCCTGAAGGTCGTCCTCCCTCTTTTAAGTCAGAATTCTATAACAGGGTATTTGAGAATGGATAGAAAGCTCACAATTTATGTCTTGTCTCTGATCTCCAAGTATAGAGGAAGCCTTCTGGCTTACACATTTTGAAAACTGAAAAAAGATGTCTTTTAGTGCAAGGAGGTGCTGGAAGTTGTGCTCCTTTTGCATTTGAAAATTGATTTTCAAAAGTGAAAAACTGCTTTAACTTGTCAGATCAGAGCTGCTTAGATGTGAAAATTGAGTGAAATATTTCACTGTTTGATAAAATTCATAATGAATGAGACAATGCTAGAAAAAAGGTTGCGGAATCTTAAAAGTAAGTCCCTGTTAGATGACATAGACTTATATTTGCCATTTAAGCTGAATATGTATTATGCAGCCCTAAAAATGTCAAAGTTGGTACCTGTCACCATGTGTTACTGAAATGTTTTAACAGACCAAAAAGTGGTCTACAGGATTAGAAAAGCTACTTGTCCAGGGTAGTGGGTGGTATTGCAGCTGGGCTACATTGAAGTAGATAGCCGCAATACCATAGACAATCTGTGGATGAGTGTGGCAATGTTTTTGGTAAAAAAAAAAAAAAAAAAGTACTTCTAATTCTTTATAACCACTTTAAAGCAAACTCATGTTCTTAAGAGGAACCTGTCATGTTGAACATCTGCAGTTGACATGTTACAGGGCAGGAGGAGCTAAGAAGATTGTTATATATATTTCGTAAAGAGATTCAGTATTAAGGCTCGTGCACACAACCGTATTTGGAATCTGTGTCAATCTGCATTTTTTGTGGACTCGTTGATTTTTATGGATCAGCATATCCTAAACATTTGAGATTCGTCCTATTTAAATCGCTCAAAATAGCGGGCACCATTGTACACATCAGAAGACAGAGAAGAAGGATCACATGACCTTGGGTGGCAGCCTTGCGGGCTTTCCCATAATGACTTGCAGAGACACCTCCTTCTAGCTCAGCCAATCACGAGGGTCTATAAGTATGATTTACTGGTGAGTCATAGCCACCATAAATATAGTGAATCGTGATGCCATATCTTCCAGGTAAGTGACACACATACACCTGGCTATCCACATGATGTAAAGAAACCATGTTTCATCATGCTACACCACTTTTCCACATTCCTCCATGACCCAGGTCTGATGATCACATAACCACTGTAAGAACTTTCAGCAGTGGGCAGCTGTCATCATAGACACTGTGACCAGCTTTGATGCAGTGTGATTTCTGACACTTTTCTATCATAGACTGCTTTAACTTTTTTTTTTAGCAATATGTACTACTGTATCTTTTTTGTGGGATCTAACCAGACAGGTAATGTGCATCAAAGAGCCAGGGGTGCTCCTAGCCTTTCTGCTGCCTGAGGCAAAAACTGAAACACGGCCCCCTGCTAATGCCAATTTCTTAACCTAATCCCTTTGACTCAATGAAAGCGCTCATTACCCTTTTGCCCCTACCTGATGCTGCCTGAGGCGATCGCCTCACCTGGCCTCATTGGTGGTGCACCCCTGCAAAGAGCCTTGGTCGCCAATGATTCTGTGGTTGGTTCACTAGTTGTCCTTTCTTGGACTACTTTTGGCCAGTAGTAACCACTGCATACCATAAACACCCCACCAGCCATCTAAATTAGTAACAATGGCTCTGTAGCATGCAAGCCTACAGTGAAGGTGTGGTTGTAGTCCTCATAGTGGCTAACCCTGCTCCAGTGCTCTCCCAGGCTAGGCGCACAGTGTGTGGAGGGGTGCATTCTTTTTTTCCCTCAGCACTCCCTGGATTTTGTTTTTTTGCCTGGTGGTGGCTAGGGTGCCATTGGCGTTAGCTGAGGAGCAGGGTGCAACACTGGAGATCAGGGACCAAGCAGTCAGATATGGAGACAAATGACCAGGCGGGAATGGTAATAGTAAAACAGAGTCTCTTCTTTACAGAGTAGATGATGTGTGTCACAGCTCTCAGGTACATCACAGGGTAGGCTTTTCCCAAAGGCTGGATATAGAGAATAAAAATGGTAACAGTCCCACCTAAATCTCCATTTTTATATAGATACATCAATCTTCCTAAATAACCAAAGGCTTGCAACCTTTCTTAATAGTTCTCTGCAATGTGCAACTGTGGGCTGCAGTTTGGGATGCACCACCAATGAGGCCAGGTGAGGCGATCCCCTCAGGCAGAACCAGGTAGGGGCAAGAGAGGGGCAGCCGAAGGGCCATGGGCTGAAGGGAAGGGGAAAGGTTAAAAAATTGGCATTGGGGAGGGGCTGCATTTCAGTTTTCACCTCAAGCAGCAGAAAGGCTAGGAGCACCCCTGGGTGCAGTCCTAGAATGGATGTCCAGTCCTTCTCAGAAGTGTGGCAGGCGCCGGTAGCAATGTAAAGACCACAGACAGTGAAGTCTATAGCCATAAACGTGTTACCTTTCACTGACTTTCTTATCCCAGCACTGTCCCTTTAATAGTTTTCAACCTTTCGTAAAAAGTCTGTTCTCTCCTGTAGAGGTTGGTTCATAACATGGTTTCTTTTCTGGCAGCTTAACACACAGGGATGGTGTCTACCTGGAGAAGAATTCTTTTCTCTGGCTTTTGCTTGTCTGGTTTACACACTAGCAACAGCATACACATCCTCTTTCTTGGCTTACTTGCCAGGAACTCCATATACAGCCTTTCTGTTGGCTTATTTGCCAGGAACTCTCTAGTGAGGGGAAAGTAGGGCTAGCCCACCACCCTCCAAATATCACTATGGAGTGCCAGTTAACTAATTCCTACCCATATACAGCCTGGTGGAATACAGAGTGCATAGTAAATTTACATCAGGCATTGTATCATTTAAAGTGCATGGTTAGTGTGACTTTCAACTAGAATGTATTATTATGTCCTCTCTTATATTTATCAGCTTATTTAGTGTACTTTGCTGCCATCTAGTGGCCACTGTTATATTAGGTTTTATGAATTTATCTATGGTTGTATTTCATTATGTCCATCATCTTGTAACTCCTCCTCTATGAGCTTATATTCTGTGTTCTGCAGTCCTTTCCTGTTTATCAGACATACTTCACAGAGCTGGAGAGATGATTTTCCTTTGATTTTCCAAAGTACGTTAAATAATTTACCTAAAGGGATCTCCATTTCATATAAATGTCCTGTCTGTCTCTTGTAGTCCTCTCCTTTTGGGACTGCCCTATCTTCACATGCACAGTCCTGTCATAGACTGGAACTCAGGACAGATTGAGTTTCTGTCTGTCAATCTCACTGTATGGCAACCTTACAGCCTGCTCAAGGTCCCTTACTCAGAATCTTCAGGGTCTACCTTCTACCTACGCAAGCAGATGTCTTTGATAAGAAGGAGTCTGAGACTCTGCCACCCCATCATTCCTACGGCTGCCCCATCTATCTGAAGGACGCTTGAGCCTCTACAACCACATTGTCCCTATGACTGCGCCATTGATCTGGTGCCAGAAATTTTTCCGTGGCCATGTCTACTCATTGTCTCTGCTTGAAACACAAGTTGTATCTGACTATATCAAAATCAAACTTGAAAAGGGCTTCATCCGAAGTGCTTTTCGCCAACAGATGCAGATTTCTTCTTTGTCAAGAAAAAGCACAGTTTGCTTAAGCCATGTATCGATTACCACAAACGGAATAAAGTTACTGCAAAAAACAAGTGCTCTTTGCCAGTAATACCTGAGCTCGTTAATAGGCTCAGTGGAGCCAGAATCTTATGGTCATTATGAATATCTCGTGATGCCCTTTGGCCTCAGTAATGCTGTTGCAGTTTTTCAGGAATTTGTTAATGATATCTACTCTATATCTGTGTAATAGTCTATTTGGATGCTCTCCCAAGTGGGCATGGGCATGCCTGTCTACTTAACCTCTTTATTCTGCTCTGGCAGACTGGACCTCCCAGTTGTTCTGCTTCTTCCTGGCAGGCCACATCCTGCTGCTTTTCAGCAAGGCCTCTCCCCTGCACTCATAAGGCACATGTTGCCTCTGGTTCTTAAAGGGTCACCATAATTCACACTAGGCCTAACAGGCCACCTTTAGGTACTTAAGGCACCCTCCTTTATGGGTGGGTGCCAGAGCAAAGATTTCCTAGCTCGTTAGTGTCCTGCAAAGGTGTACTGTCTCTGTTATGCCTGCGTACCTACTTTATACAAGTTTACTGGATTCAGATCCTCTACTGCCAGACCTTACCCCTGCATCATTTCCATATTGACCCTTCAATGCCTGCCCTGACCTTGGACCATTTACCATACAGCCTGACCTGACCTTGGTCTGTCCCTGACTACAATTTTGCCTAACTCTGTACATGTGTCTCTAACCCCATAGGGCAGTTGTCAATCATACAGAGACTACTCCTGGAGATATCAGCCTGCTGGTTCCCCTGTAGTGATGTATAGATCCCTGTGTAAGGATCAAAGGGTGAAAGCCAAGTGACTGCCAGTATAATGCCCTTTGGAGTAGCCCTAAGTCAAATCTGTTGGTTGACACAGTGGTTCCACATCCACTGCCATAACAAGGGGATATAGAAACGTAGACAGAATATACACTCTGGAAAAGATTACCTCTACATATAGGGGAGTGAAGCCTAATTTCCTGAATATCAACTGGAAGGAATGTCCTTCTTCTGGTGTCTTTGAGGCCAAGATGCAGTGTGTCCAAAAGGGAGATTATACAGATTGCTATAAAAAGATGCAATTTCTGGGCAGTAGCTCTAGAATCTGACAAATATCACCGTGGGGCACTTGTATCTGCTTAAGGAATGTGCGATCCTTAGCTTTTTTCACAAACTGTGATATCACCTTTCTAACTTCATTGCCATGGGCGAAATATTTATGTTTAACCATAAAATTAGCTTGTGCAGTCTCAACATTTAAAGCATCTTTGTCAGTATTTCTAGGGTATCCACATCCTGTATAGTGAATTATTTCTTATGCCTTCCTTCCAGTCAAGTTATTTGTGAGAGAAGTGTAGAAATCTGTTTGGCACTTTGTTTTTTAACATGTGCCCCCCAATGCTGTAAGTTCCCCCTGATAAAAGCTTCATGTGCTTCCCATTTCAAAGGGTACGATGTGGGGGAGCTATCTAATTGTGTTCTGTGCGATCAAATGTGTGTTTTTATTTCCATTTCCACTTCCACTCAAGCAGTGAGGAACCAGACAAAAACATAAAGGACTACCGGGATTTGATCTTAAATTGTGAGATTACCGATAGTTGAGTCCACGACCTGAGTGAGGCAACCATCGTTAATGAAAAGATAATCTAATCTCTAGTAAGAGCGATGTACATAAGAATAAAAAGAGCAGTCCCTATAATCTGTGTATAAAACTCTCCACACATCCAGCAGCTGCACATGGGATAAAGATGCATGGAGATAGCTCAAAGCCATAGAAGACACGGGCAATATACCAGAGTATGAATCTACAATTGGGTCAAGGACCAAATTGAGATCGTCTCCCACAAGCAGCACCGGTCTCGAAAGACCAACATTATATCTAAAAGACCAAGCCGGCAAGAGAAATATTCTTGTTAGACGCATATAGTTTATATATGGTGGCCAAAGTGTTAGCTAACTGGCCCTCTAGAAACAGGACAACAGGTGAAAAAATGGCAACAAATGAAAAAAAAATGTGAAGGGTGCTGGAAGGAAAGTGTGTGTGGAGAAACAAAATCCTAATACCCTCCCTCCCCCCTTTTGTTGGAGAGATCTGGAAAGATGGATTATGAATAAGCCTCCCAAGCCAAAGATCTCGCTAAGCCCCTAAGACACCGCTAAGGAAAACAGGAAATCAACAATAAAATTGTCACTAACTATAGGACAAAACTCATAGTTAAATCCATGATGGTAGATTCCAATGCAGACTCATAAACTACGGGGATCGTACATACAGTCTCTTATATGAGAACCGTGCAGCTTTGCTTCCTTCATTTTTGGAGATTTCGGTCTATAGACTGCATGTTCAGAGAGTCCATCCGAAGGTGATCCCATGCTGACTGTAAGTGGTCTGGGGACTTAATGGTGATCCTCTTACCTGAGTGGGAAATGTTAATTACAGATAGGTATAACCAGCAGTAGGGGATTTTGTGAGAGCGAAGGTGATCCGTTGGTGACACCCTTCATTATTTTTTCATATGTTGTCACTTTTTCACCTGTTATCCTGCAACGTGAAAGGAACAAGATCCTTGTGGAACTGGCCACTGATACCCAACAAACTTACCCTGCTTTCTGGTGGCTGACAGTATAGAGGGAGTGTCAAGGTAGCTGAGTAATCCAAGTATAATGAGGGAGGTTTATGAAATTGGTGTAAAGGAAGACTGGCTTAGTTGCCCATTGCTATAAATCAGATTTCAACCTTTCATTTTCCAAAGGAGCTTTGAAAAATGAAAGTTGGAATCTGATTGGTTGCTATAGGCAACTAACCCAGTTTTCCTTTACACCAATTTTGATAAATCTCCCCCAATGTCTCTAGATGGGATGTCCTGGAAGGGCCTTGTGCAACTGTTCAATTACCAAAAAAGAGCATCTCTCTGTTCCAAGTAGCTCTGCAAATATCTGTGTGTGTGGGGTGTTCTCTCTTGGGATTCTGACTCCAGAAGATGCCTGATCCACACATTACGCCACTGCTCCTATTTCCTGGTCTTCTAATAGAAGCAGGGTCTGGTTGAGCTGTGCTCACTGCTGAAGGACTTTGTCTTTCAAAATTTCAGAGAAGAATACAGTGGCTTGTTGGGCCTATTCCAGCGATTCCACCCAGCACCCAATGTGCCAGATTCTGGCCTTCGTGTCTGCTAGCTCCATTGCAGTAAGGGCAAGTGCTTGTACAAGAGTCTTTTTCAGGAACCCTCTAGAAATGGAGGAAGCAGCTGCTAAGTCCGGGCTTTCAGCAACACTTTCTTCATCAGAATCTTCCATGAGAGCCAAAGCCACTTGAAAGCTTGGTGCCATCTTGGCCTTGTGGCCAAAGAGCCTAGCTGTTGTTTAGAGAAGAGCTTTGTCATATCCTGTTGCTGATGATGACCCCAAGAGGTTGGAGGGATGCCCACTTTTCCCATTGCCTGTTGTAGCTGGAATTTTGGCGCTTGGCAGTAGGAGAATTTAGCTCTCACGGCTGCCATGCAGAGCATTCAGTCTCAGCCCCCCCCCACCTCCATTATACTTTCTTTTAATATTACTATGATAAACTGTGTTTTCATGATTTAACTAATTAAGTGCATCTGCCATGAGAGGGTTTTCATGAATCAACTTTTAGAACATGTCAGTCAAATGTTTTATAATGCTAAAATTGGCAGAATCTTTCCTCAAAATCCTACCCAAGACTTCTGGCTGCGCCGCCATCTCTCTATTACTCTAGAAACTTTTAAATAAGGCAGTGACCAAAACAAATATGTCAGTAAACAGATTCAGTAGCTGACTTGCAAATCATTGAATTTAATAGCAGGAACCTCTGCACATTATAAATAATACATAGACGTGTGCGTTTCATAGATATACTATGGCAGTGAATTATAATAAGGCTAAAATACAGTATTTGACACGCAAGTAAATCCCAAACCTGTCACCCTGTGCACTATTATTCAGCAGGCTGACATATGGGGAGCTGTACAGAGCCCGCAGCTATTCCGAATACCTTCCAGCATTACTTTTTTTTCTGCATTTAATTGTTACAATAAATAATCTGCTGCGAATTAATTGTTGTTTGTGCAGATTTCAGAAATTCTGACATAAATCAGTAACTACATCTGAAATAAGGGTCTGTTTAAATGGATTGGAAAAACAGCAAATCACGAGGGTAGCAAGCATCATACCCCCACAATCTAAGGACAGGTCTTCAATATTAAAGTGTACTGTGAATGTTATATATATAATGTTATATATAATGGAGCGGAGACACAGCGTGGAATCCCACGGAAGCACTACGGCGCTCTTCCATGTTCTATTTTTTTGTGGTGCCGAAGGAACCTTGTGGATCTCAGACCCATTCAAGTAAATGGGTTTGTATCCACAAACGGCAGCCACACAATGGTGCCCATGTTCTATTTGCAGTCTGCAGCACGGCCATGGGTTGCACATGTTCCTGCGCATGAGCCCTTAGGGAGAGTTCACATCACCGTTTCATTTTCCATTCTTTGATCCGTCACCTCAGAAGAACAGAACCCCCCCCCACAACCCTTTAAAAAACGGATCCTGACGCACATTTGGCACCCGTTTGAGCCATTTCTGTCTGAGATCAGTTTTTGTAGATGCATGCAGTACTCTTTAACCACTTCCCGTCCGCCCATTGACTATAAACGTCCGGGAAGTGGTTATCTATCTCTGAATGGACGTTTCTGAATATCCATTCAGAGATAGCAGCTGCACGCTAATCGTGCAGCTGCACAGTGGGGTACCTGCTGTCAGTGACAGCAGGGCACCCCAAAGAGAAGGCAGGGACCGTTCCCAGGGGTCCCTGCCTTCTAGATCGCTGTATACACAGCGCTCAACGAGCACTGTGTATACAGAGCAGGAGAGTGCAGGAGCTGCCGGGTCTCTCATAGACCCGATCAGCCCTGCACTGAGGCTGTACAGCATAGTATTATGCTGTACAGCCTCTCTGGGGATGTATTTCCCCTGTAACTGGGGCTACTATGTCAGCCCCAGGTACAGGAGAAATCAAGTGTAAAAAAAATAAATAAATAAGTGAAGCTAAATGTCCCCCTGAGGTCTTGTATGACCTTATGGGGGACACAAAGTGTAAAAAAAAATAAAAATAAAATAGAGTATTATAAAAAAAAAATAAAAATCACATATATATAAAAAAATAATTTCCCCCCAAATATTTCATTAAAAAAAGTTACAGATAAAAATAAATAAGATAGACATATTTGGTATCACCACGTCCGAAACGACCGGCTCTATAAAAATATCACATGATCTACCCCATCAAGTGAACTGCGTAAAAAAAATCTAATAAAAAGTATGCCAAAACAGCTTTTTTTGTCGCATCACCTACCAAAAAACATAATATCAAACAATCAAAAAGTCGTATGCATCCCAAAATGGTAGCAATAAAAACGTCACCTCATCCCGCAAAAAATGAGCCCCCACACAAGATTATAGCCCGGAAAATGAAAAAAAAGGCTCTTAAAAAATTGCAACACAAAAACATGATTTTTCTTCTAAAAATGCTCTTATTGTGTAAAACGTAAAAAAATAAATAAAAAATAGACATATTTGGTATCGTTGCGTCCATAACAACTGGCTCTACAAAAATATCACATGATCTACCCCATCAAGTGAACGGTGTAAAATATAGAAACATGCCCCTAAACTGCTTTTTTTTTTAGTTAACCTCCCAAAAATTTGATTAAAAAGTGATCAGAAAGCCGGATGTACCCCAAAATGGTTCCAATAAAAAGCACAGCTTGTCCCGCAAAAAATAAGACCTCACGCAGCTCAGTCCACAAAAAAATTAAAAAGATATCACTCTTACAAACCATGACAAAAAATTCCATGTTAGAAAATGCAGATGCTGCTCCTCCCCTTCTGAGCCCTGGCGTTTTCCCAAATAACAGTTTACGACCACATGTGGGGTGTTTCTGCAAACTGCAGAATTGGGGTAATAAATATTGAGTTTTGTTTTGTTGTTAACCCTTGATGTGTTACAGGAGAAAAATGATTAAAATGGAAAATCTGCAAAAAAAGTGAAATTTTGAAATTTCACATCTATTTTTCTTTAATTCCTGTGGAATACTTAAAGGGTTAACAACATTTCTAAAACCAGTTTTGAATAGTTTGAGGGGTGTAGTTTCTAAAATGGGGTCATTTATGGGTGGTTTCTATTATGTAAGCCTCACAAAGTGACTTCAGAACTGAACTGGTCCTTAAAAAAGTTGATTTTGCAAATTTGCAAAAATTGCGTCTAAAATTCTAAACCTTCTACTGTCCTAAAAAATTAAAATGACACCACCAAAATGATGCCAACATAAAGTAGACATATGGGCAGGGGTGTAGCTATAGGGGGTGCAGAGGTAGCAGCCGCTACCGGGCCCAGGAGCTTGAGGGGGCCCCAAAGACCCTTGTGCTGCATAAAAAGACACCAGTATTATAGAAAGTGCATGCTGATCAAGGTACATCTATGTTTGGAGGGAAGGGTTTAGGTCAAGAATTTGGCATGGGGGGTTGCCAGTTCAATTTTTGCCTCAGGCAGCATGAAGGCCATTTGCCTCCCTGCCCCTGGCCACAAAGTACTGAGGGAAGGGGGCCCAAGCTTAACTCTTGCACCAGGGCCCGTGAGCCATTAGCTATGCCCCTGCATATGGGGAATGTAAATTAAAAAGGATTTTATGGGGCATCACTATATGTCTTAAAAGCAGAGAGATTGAAATTTAGAAAACAGTGAATTTTTTCAAATTTTCGTTAACTTTTGGATTTTTTTATAAATAAAATTAAAACTTATCGACTCAAATTTACCATTAAAGTGAAGTACAATGTGTCACGAGAAAACAATCTCAGAATCGCTTGGATAAGTAATAGCGTTCCAAAGTTATTACCACATGAAGTGACACATGTCAGATTTGCAAAATTAGGCCTGGTCAGGAAGGGGGGAAATGGCCCAGATCTGAAGTGGTTAAGGAAAGACTGAACAATAAATAAAGCTGAGCTGCCTGTTTAAGGGTTTGTCCAGAAGAAAAGAAAAAAACAGGATCCTGTAAAAAAACGGATCCTGTTGCGCATTTGGCATCCATCCGAGCCATTTCTGTTTTTTACATGGGAAAAAAAAGTACTGCATGGAGGATTTTTTTTCCGTGTACAAAAACTAATCTCAGATGTAAATGGCTCAAACCTCCTAGAGGATCATTTGCATATATTCAAACATCATTTTTTTCAGCAGTGCAGGCACATATGAACATGGGACCAACACAGATGCCTGCACAGGACTAGAGAAGCAGGACTAGAGAAGCTAGGAACGTATAGCACAGGCACCCTACTATAAGGAAAAGAACACTATATACCTTGCACACAGGTATTACTGTACATATACAGGAAGCTGTCTTACATTTAGAAGTGGCGGTGAATCTGCTGAAGTTATGTAGAGGCCAGTGCCTCTACAGAACTTCGGCGGATCCACCACCATCGCGGGGCTTATTAAGACCAGCTTCTAAACCGCCAGTCTAAGTAAATGTTTGTAATGATGAAGCCTGTCACTGTTCGATGCTCCTCGTGTTTAGGGCACCAAAATTCTGCTGACAGGTTCCCTTTAACCTTTTCTCCACAATCATAATAATTTTGAACTGATTTTGTGGCTTGAAAGGGGGCACAATTTTCATATATTTGCCTAGGGCACCGAATGTCTCGTCCCGGCTGTGAACTACTGTAGATGTGTAATTTATCTGTAGAGACATTTTTATAGCATTCCTCTTTGATGCGTATCATGTTTTCGGATATATAACAATTTATTTCATAATATTTTGGAAGGCATCTATTTGTATTGCTATGATATTAGTCTTACACTATAATTATTTCTTCTTACATTTCTGTTGCTTATTTCCATACAACAAAACAACTTATATTGGGTAATAATTCCTCTCTTTCAGTTTATGCTCCTTTTGTTTATTTTATGTGACAATTCACTGTGTTGTACTTGTTAATCTGTCATTCTCTTTAGAGGTTTTATTATCAGGCTGCTTTCCTTTGACAAATTACAAGATTGTACATCATTTGGAAATACCTGGCATCAACCATCAATTTTTCAGCCACAAACATGACATATACCCACATTTGTCTTTAAGATCAAAGAAGAATTTAAAGGCATTTTCCAGGATAACAATATTAATGGCCCATTCTTAAGAAGGGCTATCAATATTAGATTAGTGTGGGTCTGACTCTTAGCACCCCTGCTGTCAGCTATTTTATGGCGCAAGATCTGTGGCCTCTTTTTTGATTACATCAGACCATCTACTTGCATGCCGTCTACTTGGTACTGGTAGTGCAGGGTACTGCAGATTTGGCCTTGGCCTTGAATGGAATGAGTACCCTGTAAAATAGCAATTCTGGCATTATTTGTTTTGGGGTTTTTTTTGCAACATGGACTGTACAGGTTTCAGTGGTTGTCTGACCCAATGCAATTTTTTTTTCGGCCTCAAAAGTGCTCTGGCTTAAAGAAAAAAAGCCACTTCCTTGCTAGCATCATGCAAAAGTGTGCCATTCTCTGTTTGTCTGCCTATGTGCCCATTTCTGCCTGTTTCCTGGATTTGATCCTTGCTGCCTCCACTGACCTTTACCTGATCTCTAGAGATGAGCGAACATGCTCGTCCGAGCTTGGTGCTCGTTCGAGCATTAGGGTATTCGCATATGCTCGCTACTCGGACGAGCATATCGCGATCCTCGAGGAAATGGCAACTTCCTCTTCCTGCATGTTAGCCGCCTTTTTTCAGCCAATCAACATGCATGAGAGTCTTTGGTACCTCCTAGCATCACGTGGGGCCCCTACAAGTCGATAGCAGGGATTGGCTGGCCAGATCAGATGACCTGTGAATATAAGAATCTGGTCCCACGCTGCTCGCATCATACGCCGTCTGCATGAGATTGGGGATAGAGTTGCTGTCTGTCAGGGAGAGTGTTAGGGCCTGAATTTAGTTGTTGGTTAGGCAGGAATCACCCACAAAGAACCCAACAGCCCTTCTAAGGGCTACAAGCACGTTTTTTTTTTTGGTCTCCTCCTGGCTGCTGGCTGGGACTTGTAATGCAGCTACCGCCATCTTGGCTGCACACTGTTAGGGCGTGAAATTAGAATCTGGTTAGGCAGGAATCATCCACAAAGAACCCAACGCTCCTTCTAAGGGCTACAACGACATTTTTTTTTTGTCCTCCTCTCGGCTGCTGGCTGGGACTTGTAGTGCAGCTACCGCCATCTTGGCTACACACTGTGCACTGGTGGCAGAAAGGGGACAGCACATGGTCCACACAGACCCCAATGAAATTGCCCAAAGTCCTCTCAGTACTCATTTTTGCTGCTGCTGTACCTTGGCTTGCTGGGATCTGTAGTGCAGTCTAGGGAATATGTTTTGTCACTCAGTTATATAAACTACAGTCCAGTGAACAATTGTGAGGTGTACAGCAGCGTCAGTCTATAAAATAAGTTTTTTTTCACTCAATTATATAAACTACAGTCCAGTTAACAATTGTGAGGTGTGCGATACACTTGCCGCAGTCTAGAGAATAATTTTTTTCACTCAATTATATAAACTACAGTCCAGTGAACAATTGTGAGGTGTGCGATACACTTGCCGCAGTCTAGAGAATAATTTTTTTCACTCAATTATATAAACTACAGTCCAGTGAACAATTGTGAGGTGTGATACACTAGCTGCAGTCTAGAGAATAATTTTTTTCACTCAATTATATAAACTACAGTCCAGTGAAAAATTGTGAGGTGTGCGATACACTAGCCGCAGTCTAGAGAAATAATTTTTTCACTCAATTATATAAACTACAGTCCAGTGAACAATTGTGAGGTGTGCGATACACTAGCCGCAATCTACAGAATAATTTTTTTCACTCAATTATATAAACTACAGTCCAGTGAACAATTGTGAGGTGTGCGATACACTTGCCGCAGTCTAGAGAATAATTTTTTTCACTCAATTATATAATCTACAGTCCAGTGAACAATTGTGAGGTGTGTGATACACTAGCCACAGTCTAGAGAATAATTTTTTTCACTCAATTATATAAACTACAGTCCAGTGAACAATTGTGAGGTGTGCGATACACTAGCCGCAGTCTAGAGAATACGTTTTTATTCTCAGTTATATAAACTACAGTCCAGTGCAAAATTGAGTGGTTTGCGGTACAATAGCTGGAGTCTAAAGACTACATTTTTTTTGCCTCAGATAGTAATTCTACTGTCTACTGAATACGGTTTTGGCCTCAGATATTAACTCGACAGTTTGGTGAATATACAAAATGTTGAACCCAAGGGCTAAGGGTCGAGGACGAGGGCGTGGGCGTTCAAGTAGTGTAGGGGGCAGAGGCCGTGGTCCTGGGCAGGGTGACACTGTACATGCTGATGAGGGAGCAGTGGAACGCCGCAGAGTTTCGCTCCCTAGCTTCATCTCGCAACTTACTGGGTCACGTGGTACACCACTATTGAAACCACAGCAGTGCGAACAGGTGATGACGTGGATAGCGGACAATGCGTCCAGTAATTTATCCACCACCCAGTCTTCCATGCAGTCCACCCACGCTAGCCAAGGGAGTAGACCTCTGTCTCCTCCAGCTCAACCTCCTTCCCCCCAGCCTGCCCCCACCACGGAAAGTATGGATTCAGATCAGGCATACTCACAGGAACTCTTTTCAGGACCCTACCCAGAGACACAAACCACTGCTCAACAGCAACCTGAGCAGTTGCTCTGTCCCGATGCCCAAAATTTAGAACTTTCGCAGTCTGTGGGTGATGAGAGTGTGGAATTAGTGCAAGTAGTGCGTGAAGAGGTGTTGGATGATGATGATGATGATGATGAGACACGGTTGTCAGACAGTGACGTTGTTGTCAGGGCAGTAAGTCGGAGGGGGGGAGCAGAGTAAGGAATCGGAGGAAGAGCTGGTGGATGATGAGGTGACTGACCCGAGCTGGGTTGGTAATCCGACTCAAGACAGTGCTTCTGAAGTGGAGGCAAGTGCAGCACCAGAACAGGTTGGAAGAGGCAGTGGTGTGGCCAGAGGGAGAAGCAGGGCCAGAGCAGGTAGATCAGCAACTGTTTCACGGAGTCAAGTTCCCGTGCCGAGGCCTAGATGTTCGCAAGTCTGGAGGTTTTTTAAAGAAACTGAGGATGACCGACGGACTGTGGTGTGCAACCTGTGTCACACCAAGATCAGCAGGGGAGCCACCACTACCAGCATAACCACTACCAGCATGCGCAGGCATATGAGTGCTAAACACCCGACTCAGTGGAACCAAGGCCGTTCACCTCCTGCTGGTCACACCACTGCCCCTGCCCCTGTGTCACATGCTGGCTCGGCGAGTCCACCCCCCGCCCAGGAGACCGGCACGAGCGCCTCCCGCCCTACAACCACCCATTCACCTGCACGATCCTCCACAACCTCCACCAATGTGTCCCAGCGCAGCGTTCAGCTGTCTTTGCAGCAGACATTTGAGCGCAAGCGCAAATACAATTCCAATACTTTGCAGGAGGTCACACATGTAGGTCTTTTCTCTTGCTCTGTTCAGCTAAGACTAACTAACTAAGCGTACCCTAACCAGGTCTGCAAGTTAACCATTTGTTGTCCATACATTGCCATTCGGTATACACAATGTATAATGAAATAAGTGCTCCTGCTATTAATCCTGGCTTGTATTGGATTTAACCCCTTTTTGTACTGCATTAATTCCTGGTTTTTGACCCTGCCTGCTGACTTTGAACTTGAGTTAAATTTGATTAGATTTGACATATATAGCTGAGTTGAATAGCAGAGCTGATGCAGCAGAGTAGAATAGCGGAGTTGAACTTGATTCTTCGTTAAAGGGGTTATCCGGGAAAAGATATTGATGACCTATCCCAGGGCTCCAGATGGCGACCAAAATGGTCGCCAATGCAACTCATTATTTGCAAATGGCGACAAGCAGCACAGGGTTGGTGCCGGTGCGGAATCACATAGCCGGCACCCGACCTGTATTATAGGGAGCTCCCATACGCCGCAGTTAACCCCTCAGGTGCGGCACCTGAGGGGTTAACTGCGGCTGACTGCAGCTCTCTATAATACAGGTCGGGTGCCGGCTATGTGATTCCGCACCGGTACCCGCTCCTGTACTTTTATTAGACATAGTTAACTTCATTGGTGGAGCAGTGCGCCCTGCCCCAAACTCCCCAGTATAATAAACATTGGTGGCAGTGGCCACAGGGTCCCCCCCTTCATTGGTGGTGCAGTGGTAGATACCGATCAGAGCCCCAGCAGTGTAATCGCGGGGCTCCGATCGGTTACCATGGCAACCAGGACGCTGCTGAAGTCCTGGCTGCCATGTTCAGCTCCCTGCTGCCCTGTGCACAATGCCCAGGGCAGCAGGGAGAGGGTAAAGTCCTATTCACCCTAATAGATCTCTATTAGGGTGAATAGAACAAGGGATTAAAAGATCCCAGGTTCTAGCCCCTAGGGGGCTAATAGTTATTAAATAAAAAGTTAAAAAAAAAAAAAAAATGTAAAGCACATTAGTTAAACTATAGGAGGCAGCGGTATAACATACCCGGCCTCAATAACAGGGTAAAGCGGCAATTAACCCCCTCAGGTGCGGCACCTGAGGGGTTAATTGCTGCGGATTGCACGCCCTGCTATTGAGGCCGGGTATGTTATACCGCTGCCTCCTATACTTGATTTAATGTGCTTTATATTCATTGGTGGCGCAGTGCAGCGCAGTAAATAAAAAGTAAAAAACAAAACCCAATATATTAAATTTAAGGGCCCATTCACACGACCGTATTCACTTCAGATGCGGCCGTATTCACTTCAATGGGCCGCAGCTCCGCAAGAAATGACAGAACATGTCCTATTCTTGTTCGCAACTGTGGACAAGAATAGGCATTTCGAACGGGGCGCCCAGCTGCGTGTTCCGCAAATTGTGGAGCGGATATGCAATACTACAGCCGTCCAGGGTTGCCAACCCCCCTTTTAAATTTTTCTGGACAACTTAACAAAAAATTATGGACAGCCTAAATTTTTTACGGACATAAGCCCCGCCCCTTTTTAAAGACTACGCCCCCATCCCTCACCCTCAAAATAACTTAAAAAGAATGCCCTTGAATCACAAACACTGCTACATCCCCACTGCTCTAGTCTTAGTGCTTTGTTTATATGGCTGCAGTGACGATGCTTTCTTATAACATTGCTGCAGCCATGGTAACAAAGACTGACAGGGATGTAAGTGTGCACATATGTCAGAGTGTCAGTGATGCACAGATATATAGCGTACGACCACTGCAGCCAATCACTGTCCTCAGCACTAAACCACTGACAGGTGACTGGCAGCAACAGAAACATGCCATATACCGGTAAATCCCCAATGCTGTTCGTAAATAAGAAGGGACTAGAGCTGCATAGAATGACACTGGAGAAAGGGGTAGGTATAGCATATATCCTAAATGAATGCCACATTGCTAATCCAATCAATCTCCTCCCTAGCATGAGACATATTTGAGAAGACACTACCAAGCATACAGGAGAATACAGCACCACATACCTCTTACATCCAGTGATGTCTCCACTGATGTATCTGTTCTCTTTCCTCATCTTCTGTATTCAGCGCCATGATCAGTTCTTTAAGCCACGTCTTCTCTCTGCAGAGTTAACCGCACAGACATCTGAGGATTCTCACTTTTCTAACATCTTCCCCCTGGTGCCCAAACATTGTCATCCTGCTGTTACCTCAATTCCTAATGCCCCCAAATACTATACTGCAAAAATAACAGTGACAAAAAGATAGTTCCCTTTATAATAACAGTGCTCCCCACTAATCCCACTAATACTAATAATTTTCTCCCAGAGGACCTCATTAGGAATAATACCCCAATAGTGATAATGTTCTGCGCAAATACCCCTATTAGCAGTAGCAACCTCCATAGTGTGCCAACCAAGTAATGATATCACCACCCAATAGTACCGCCGGTAATAGTAATAATGCCCCATAATAAAAATAATGTACCTTATAGTGCATCCAGTAGTAAAAAAAAAGCACCCCCATAATAACAGTATCAGGTATCACAGTCCCATATAGTGCCACCAGTAATTATAATGCGCCCAGTAACTTAAATGCTCCCTTGTAGTGCCCCCAGTAACTTAATTGCTCCCTTATAGTGACCCAAGCAGCTTAAAGGGATTGCCCAGCCCCTAATATTGATGACATATCCCATTATTAGCGGGGTTCCGATGCCCGACATCCTGACCAATCAGTTGTGAGACAAGGAGCCGGCGCTTCCTCTTCATTACACCGCACTTTGTCTGAAGTGAATGGAGCGGGTGCCTGCAATTACAACTGTGATGCTGCTCCACTGGAGATGACCCGTAGTGTGAAGACGAGGAAGCAGTGCTCGCATGGAATGCCGCCTCCTTGTCTAACAGCTAA